>JALPQD010000087.1:2098676-2103742 GCA_023101885.1 Typhlomys cinereus | reverse complement strand
TCTGCAGTTTAAGGGGGCATAAGCTGCCCAAGTCTTGCTATGGGTGTGAAGATGAATTACAACCCGTCACCAAATACCTGTGGCTCTGCTAGACCCATGCCCCCTTCTGCACTTGGTTTGGGGCACGAGGCTTGGATACCTCCAGAAAACCCAGGGCCCTGAAGCCGGCAGAGAAAAGACAAGGAACTAAATTCATCATCGCCTGCACTCCATAGCCATCCAACACAGAGGTGTATTGTTATAAACCAGGCACCGGCCATAACGCAGCAGGCCAGTCAGGCCGGAAGGACCCCTGGTAAATACCGTTTGGTGAGGGGAGGGTTTTTTTTTTCTTGTTCGTCTTTTAACATTAAGCGGGAAAACAACCCTGCAGGAAACCATAAAACCCTAAGTTAACCGTAGCCAACCGGTAAATTCCTGAGGCTAGAATGGGTGGACGGACTCTCCCACGAGGATGGGGTACGTCTTGGAGTGCCTTGCTCCCTCCAAGCTCTGCCCTCCGGCGCCAGGCAGCGCGGAGGTCTACTTGTGGGGGGGGTTCTGTCTCTTTTGCCTTGGTGCTTCTAAATTCAGTGTTTGGATTCATGTATTGGCACACCATCTATGGTGTGTGTGTGTGTGTGTGTGTGTGTGTGTGTGTGTGTGTAGCTACAAACATTATACTTCCAACTGAGAACGCCGGAGGACGATTCATTGGGAAATAAATAGGGAAAGACTGAAGGGAAAAGGGAACGGGGATACTAAATGGTACCACTGGTGCAGATTTTCACCACCACACCCAAGCTTTTGGTGTGCTAGTCAAATATCACAGTGTCTACTTGATACTTGAAGACTGAGCTGTAGGAAGATCTGTGAAGACAAACTCGCAGTTAAACAAAGTGGATTGCTATCGGAAGACCAGTCCACAGTGGGCGGGATAGTCCCTAGAACAGGTGGAGAAGATGGGAAGCTGGTTGGGAAGTTGGACATTCTTCAGCCACATTTGAGCAGAATGACAGTCTAGCAAGAGGTTTGTCCCTCTCTCAGAATTCCCTGTGCACACGTTGCAGCCGGTTCCATGCTTCTTGTATGATGTGAAATCTTCTGCACATATGGACTGAGAAACTGTAACGAGAACTGTAACAAAGAACTAAAACACCTGGTTCCCCTAAGCTCTTTGGTGGTTGAAGAATGCGCAATAAGCCCTACCAGTGCCATTTTGGTAAGTGTCTTTTTCCGAGTCAAGTGGAGACAATTCTATTTTGCTTGTTTGTGCCATGAGACAAGGTCTCACTACCTGGTGGTCTGGATGGTCTGCAGTTCACTGACTATTAGGCAGCCTGATCTCCAACCTCCCAGCATGCTTTTGCCTCTGCGTGCCGGGGATTCTGTGTGTGCACACCTGGCTGGAAAGGGTACTTCAGGGTTCACTTCTGGGCATCCTTCCCATCCTTTTTGCTGTTTTAAATTTAACTCATTTTGGCTGTGAAGCCATCCCCCGATTCTTGTCTCCCATCTGACTTTTGCCCTAGTTATGAGAATATGCTAAACACCTTGAGTGCATCCTTCAGACTGGAAAGAACAGTGGGGAGGCCAGACCAAGCTTAGTCTGGGACGTGGCTCAGAATTTGTGTCATTCTATATTAAAAAGAAATCTGGGGCTGAGAGATGGCTCAGGAGCTAAGAACTTGCCTGGACAGGCAGAGGTCTGAGTTTGGATTCATGTTACAAATGTCAGGCAGAAATGGCGGTGGCCGCACTCCCAGCCCTGGTAGGCGGCGCCTAGGAAATCCCCGAGCAGAGCAAGACGGAGGTTAGAAGCAATCCAGGATGATTCCCGAGTAACCCTTGTTCCTCCCACAGGGCACAAAGTTGTATTCTCTCTCTATCTCTCTCTCTCCTCTCTCTTCTCTCTCTCTCCACACACACAAACCAAACACACAAACACACACACAAAAAACCACACACACAAAAAGAGAATCTCAAGTATTCTTTGGAAACAGGATCTCAGTAACCCCCCGACTGGTCTGAACTTGCTGTGTCACCAAGAACGACCTGGAGCTTCTGGTCCCTGCTCTACTCCCTAGCGATGGAATCTGCAGGCCTTATTAGGAGCCTCAGTTTGTGTCACTGGACACTTGGTACCACCAACTGAGATACGAACCCCAGTTCCCTGCCTCAAGCAATGCTGATGTTGAGGATTGTGTGGAACGCAGCGAATCCTGAACTTGGGGTAACCCGTCGTTATGAAGTCTGCACTCTGTGTCCTGCTTTGTTCTACTTACCAACGAGGTTAAGGAGCCCCAGTACTATATAAGCTAAAACAACCTGCAGTGCCCACAGATTACAATGTATTTCACCTGTGCAATTTCACAGCTTGCGTTCATTGAGCATTTCTAGTTAGTTGGTCGCCAAGAAGCAGAGGCTTAGAGACGTGAAGAAAATTGCCCCCAAGGTTCTTCCAAGGTCTCCCAGATGGTGGCTCAGATTTTCAACTCTCCTCAAATGCAAATACATTGGGAGCTTCAGGCCATAGAAAACAATGTGCAACTAAATCAACAAATCAGAATGGGGGGGAGCGGGGCAGTGCAAGAAGGTTCCAAAGGTAAGGTGGCGTGTGCCAAAAGCTGGGGGACCTGGGGTTTGAACCCTGGAGTCCAGCATGTGGATAGAGGGAGAAACCGACTTCCAAGGCTGTCCTCTGGCCTCCCCCCACACTGGCTGGGCCCGCGCTTGCGCTCTCTAATTCCTTTCCCCTCTTTCCCTCTCAAATGCCTAAGTAAACTTGGGGTGGTAGCCCAGTTGGTAGGGTACTTGCTTACACTGGGGATCAATCCCCAGTGAGACTATAAAATAATACTATAACGTTTGATTCGTATTACCTGCATCATATCTATGGTACATATATGAATATATCTCATATATATGAATCTAACCTATTGGTGTATATATTCTTTTATATATACATATATATGCATCTAAATTCTTTTGCTTAAATTCTTGGAAGCAAAATGTAGGGAGTAAAGTATTGAACAACCTTGGCAGTGGAAGAAAAAGATTTGGCTGCACTGCAGTCTGGCAGAAGGCAACTGTCATGTTGTGGCTAAGACCCTTGGGGAGCTGCATAGATGTCACCCTCGACCCCGCAGAAGGGTCATGACTGTTTAGACAGTCTCCAAACAACACCTCGATAGTCAGCAGATGGAATACCACCTTCACCCCCATGCTACCACATTACGCTTTCAAGAGATGCCCACGGTGAATCAAAAGGGTTGGGATAAATAGACTTGGGGCCTTTATCAGTGTTTCTAGTTTTCCCCTGGGTCACAAGAAAGTAAAAGGTGTTTCCTTAAAATCCAACCAAACTGGGCTGATGAGATGGGTTCAGTAGTAAGTCACCTGTATCCAAAAATGACCACCTGAGTTGTTTGATTCCGAAGCTCACATGGTCCCCCCCCTTCTCCTTCAAAAAAGCAACTACAAAATATTAAAAAAAACTTAACGTCTTAACAGAAGAGACAATCAATCCCAACAAGGGGTGAGATGGACTTCTAGTCATTAGATGCAGAAGCTGGGGTGGATACATGGATTGATTACCAGACATGCGGAAGTTGCGGATCCAGCACTTGATACAGGTAGATAGATGTTCACTTTCCAGCCCTGGTCTCCTCCTCTCTCTGGATTCCTGAGACCTGGGGCTAGTGGGGGGGGGGGAGTCCAGCTTAGACCGGGACCCCCCTCCAGAGACCCATCACCAAAATTCCATCTTGCAGACTCTTGATTTTTTTTTTCCTTTGCACTTAAAGGGATCCAACTAGGAGTGCTAAAACACCATTCATTAAGCAAGTACACTCTATCCCATTTTAATGAATCACTTGGCCTGCATATCTTACGTTTAAACAAAAAAAAGTATGGCTTGATACACAACAGAAAGAAAATGAACAGCTCTCTTTCCCAATTTGATCCGAATTTTCCGAAGGCCACATACTAAACTGAACTGTTTCCAGATTGATTCCGCTGGGACAAAGCCTAGCATGTCAGTAGAAATAGGTTCAGAAGAAGGAAACCAGAAGAATGCTTTATTCCTCTGACCATCCTTGAAAATAACAGGCGTAAGTGGAACAGGATGAAGGGTGATCCAAGGGCCTCAGCTAGCTTGCTTCCAGTTCATCCACACTGAGCTCCCCTGGGCCTATAAGTCCTCAAAGAAAATATTTTAAAAATCTGCTTTACCAATGCCAGGTCAGGGAATGATACAGCATGGCTTCTAGCAGTAAGACCCGGGCAGGGTAAACACTTGAAAGCTATGCAGCGTTGAAAAAAAATGCGCAACTGCCCCATCTGGATTCATTTATACCGGAACTTTGATGTTGTGGGATCTATAAAAAGAACAAAAATAACCCTGATGCAATTCCTATTATCTCTCCTCTGCAGTGTATCAAACATAACCCTAAGATGCTTCCCTCGAAGCGTTCCTCTCTTTTTGCAAAATGTGGGAAAAAAAAAATTACCTTTTCTTTAAAGACTCTCCATAAAAATGGGATTTAGGTTGTGGTACAAGTTGAGTGGTAGAGATGCCTGCCTGCATCCACTGTCCCCGAGTTTAACGCCCGGGAACACACACACACACCACCACACACACACCAACACACTCACACCAAGGAATGAGCAATCAATTAAAATAATTAAAATTCAATATATCAGCAGCTCACATGAAAAAACTAGTTGGAAAATAGTAGCTGGTCTTTGAGATGCGTTATATTGCAAAAACATAATATTTACATATCTTCTAAAGAGGAGAAATTTGCTTTTTATTGTATCAAAGGCTGTGTTTGGATAGTCTAGAAGGCTTCCAGCATACATCAGGAATGGGCAGACACTCCCTTTAGCTTAACCTCAGGATTAGGAGGGGATGTTTCCCCAACGAGCCTATATTAACCCTTCCTCACCTTGTGCGGAAACGGGGGGAACCTGTAGGCTGCGGCCCCTTTTTATTGTTTTTACATGAAGAGCCTTCCAAAGAGACGAATGATTCTCTGTTGGTTTGCGGAAAATTGTTAACCCTAAATAATCCCGTCCAACTTCTG